>JAXGGA010000947.1:160000-177522 GCA_038373865.1 Uloborus plumipes
GGGTTGGGGCATTTTTGGACAATTTGAAAGGAATTAAAATCGAAAGAATGATTCTTGTCCCAAAATTTCCAGTCAATTTCCAGGTGGTATTCTCCCCAACGAATAAACTACGTTTCTCTTCTCTTAAAGATCCCATCCATCCTCTTAACAGTTGTGGTATTTATAAAATTAATTGCATTTGCAATCTCTCCTATATAGGACAGACACGACGGGCTTTGAAATTCCACTTAAAAGAACATCAGAATTATGTGAAAAAGCAACAATTAAATAAGTCTAGTATTGCGTTGGGACAAGAATCATTCTTTCGATTTTAATTCCTTTCAAATTGTCCAAAAATGCCCCAACCCATCAGATCTTGATTTTTGGGAATCCTTCCACATTTTGAAAAACGGTTCTGACTTAGTCAACGATATAAATGCTATTCCTTACTTTTCTGCTGTTTGGCGTCCGTTTGTATAAATTATAATTATAATTTATACAAACGGACGCCTCGGTATACAACGGTTAGCCTCTTTGGCTTTTCGTGTCGCTTATCTTTACATTTCAATTTTTGCTCACATTTTTTGATTAATTTGAAATTTTATTTCATTTTATTTCATTCAGTTTTCTTCTGCTGTTTTTCTGTGTGTTACAATTGCTTCGGTACATAATTTTCCTATTCGCAAATTTATTGCCAATTTTTTCATAAGTGGTTTCATTTTTTGACAATGTTTATGATCTATCGGATCTTTTGGAAATTTATTGCTTAACGGTTTTTTTCTTGATGGTTTTGTGGTTGGTGTTGTTGCTATGACGTGTCACAGGATCCAATATCACAGGATTATAGCATCGATAACCAGTTAAGATAAAAATGACATTTATTAACGTATTTACAGGTAAGATAATTTAAAAACTAAAAAGACGGCATCTTGCCGTAACAACAGTCGAAGTTGTACGCGAGCAGAAGCAGCGCTTACCTTCAAGCTCGCTCTTTTTATCCAGATATATCAAGTGTTGCCACACGCTGGGTGGCTAAAAGTTACGAACTAAAAATAGAGTTTATGTAAATTAAACGAAACTCCTTCGAACCGCCACAGTTTCATGTAATAAATTTCGGCTCTAAGCATTGTCTTGTTTGTTTTGTTAATATCTAGTTTTTGCTATTTATACCATCTTTTGTTCGAATGTGTTGCTTTTATCGGATGATTCTTCATCCTAAAGCTCACACTTCTTGCATTGAAAAAGGGGCTCCTTGTAGCCCCGAAACACGTGTCTGCAGTATACCTGCATATTTGTGCATTTATTAACGTTGGATTTATACTTTACATAAAAGTCGTTGTTTTTAATTTTAAACGTTATGATATACTTAAACGTTTATTTTTATTATTGTTTTTATTATTGTTTTCCTTTAATGCAAAAAGCATTAGGCTGCGTCATTAAATAATCATCATCATTAAAATAATAATATGAATAATAATAATAATAATTGTTATTATTATTATTATTATTATTATTATTATTATTATTATTATTATTATTATTATTATTATTATTATTGTTTTCCTTTAATGCAAAAATCATTAGGCTGCGTCATTAAATCATAATAATAATAATAATAATAATAATAATAACAATAATAACAATAATTATTAGTATTATTATTATTATTATTATTATTATTATTATTATTATTATTATTATTATTATTATTATTATTATTATTATTATTATTATTATTATTATTACTATTATTATTATTATTATTATCATCATCACTATTATTATTATCATCATCACTATTATTATTATTATTATTATTATTATTATTATTATTATTTATTATTATTATTTTTCCTTTAATGTAAAAAGCTTTTGTCTGCGTCATATAATCATTTTGTTCTTTTATTATTTGTGTTTGTTTAATATACATCCCCCCAATACATGTTTTGTGTGTGGAATAAATGTCCTATGCTGTTTTATTTGAAACTAATCGCATCATATAGATCCTAATGACATTTTCATTGAATAGTGATGTGAAAGTCAAGAACATAAAGATTGAATGAATAAATTTGAATGATTTTCCACTTTTAACAAAATAGATTCATCGTATTAATGATGACATCAAATATATAAAATATATGCGCAATATAGTTCCACGTTTTCAAAAACATAGCTGTAAACAGTCTGATTTGTTATCATAAAAACATTTCTTGCGTTTGATTTTATCATTATGCTTAACCCTATTTATTATATTACAATATGATACAGTAATAGAAACAATTTTGTATGTTTTCTCATGTAAATGCATTTAGGCAAGTTAAAGCTATGGAAAGTGTAATTCCAGCTTCAAAAAGTAGAATTTAGTTTATTTTGTGCCAGTAAAAGTATCATTGATTTTACTAAAAATAGAATTATCTATATATTTTTCAAAATCGGTTTTATTTATATTATTTTAATAATAACCGCAGTTTTATTTTAATTAAAAATTCCTATGCATAAAATAACATTCAATTTTGCAAGATAGCGGCACTGCATTGTAAAACGAACGTACGATTGTGGTTTCAATGTTCAATGTAATTCGTCAAGTGCACGCGGAGCAAAGTGGAATAGTTAATTTGGTTTGCCTATGCATTCATTTACTAATTCACGTACGTATTTCTTCATTTATTAATTTATTCACATTTTTTTACTTATTAATTCAACTCTTAATGCATTTATTTACTTATTTTGTTGTTTATTTTCTATTTTAGTCACTCATTTATTTTTCCCATATTAATTCATTTATTTGTTCATTTACTTGTTTTTCAATAATAATTCATTTCTTTGTTTGTTTACGTATTCATTTGATACAAAGTATTGCGACTCATCAAATAGAAAAAGTGTCATTACAAAAATATTGTATTTTTCCCTTTGCCCCATGGTTTTTTGAGGGGCAAAATTTTCACCTTATTTTGAAGGTGCAAAATATGCCAAAAATAAAAAGTGACATTTAAACTCAAAATGTATTACAAAATACATTATTCCTTCTTTAAGTACAATGATTTTCAGAACAAATTCCCAACTTGTTCATTTTGAAACAGGTCTGTTAACTGAACTAATTTACTTTGCTCCACATTCCCCTGCCTCTAAAGATCAACAAGGATAATAATGCAAGTAATTTTCCAAATTCGATACATAGTTTAATACAATACTTTTTGGCTTAGCAAAAATATGCTTCGTTTTCATAAAATTACAACAGTCCTGTAATAATCATTTTAAGTATTAACCCATTAATGCCTAGCGTCCCTTTTTAGGGACGGTCCAAAAAAGGGTCTGAAATTCCCCAAAATGAACACTTCAACCAAATAATAGTGTTCAATTAGTACCTTGGTAATGTTTCAATTCGTTATTAACAGATTGCAGCACATAACCGTTGTAAAATGTGTTCTGTAGCAGTTTTAATATGATCTTGATACAAAATTATATTGTTCACAATGTCAGGGAAGAAAGCTAAGTTTTCAAAGTTATTCCCAGATTTCCAGTTTATGCTAATTGCTGATTTTATTTCTTCTTATAAAATGTCTTTTTAAATATTATATAGTAGGCAGAAAAAAAAATTTAGTAGAAAAAGTATGTACCCTCTGGGGTCTATCGTAACTTTTAAGGGACGATTTTTCTTTCCTTAATAAAATAATTATTTCTTACATATTTGTTTTTTATTATTTTTTCTGTCCATTAAACACTTTTTGTAACCAGTATACAAAATATCTTTGGAAAAAAAATGTCAGGCATTAATGGGTTAATTGAGATATACCGACCTCCAATGAAGTACTTATTCAGTTTATATTAGACATGCCTAGAATTTTGATTTTCCGTGCAATTTGACAAGTGCACGTGAAGCTAAGAGAATAGGGCAAGGTGAAATACTTCATTCCGTTTACTTATTTGTTTATATTTTAAATTTATTGCGTATTTTTTCGTGTAATTATTTAGTTGCATATTTTTCAGCTCAATTTTCTTATTAATTTATTCATTCACTGATTTCCTTTTTCATTCACTATGTTTTTCATTTTTTCCCTTGTATACTATTAATTTATTTATTTATTCGTCCACTTTTATTGTTTATTCAGCCATTCGTTTTTAGAATTTTTTTTTTCTTTTTTGTCTGAAAGAGATTTTTTTTATATTAAAATATTATTTCACTTCAAAAATACATTATTTTTCATCTTGCCCTATGGATTTTTTAGGGAAAATCTTTCCACCTTTCTTGAAGGTGCTAATTAAATAGGCAGAAATGAGAAATAATATTTCAACTCGTCTTAAAAAAAACATTACCACTTATTTATTTACAATAGTTTACAGAACCAATTTCCAATTTGTTCATTTTTAAACAGGTTGTCTTAACTGCTCCACTTTGCCCCCCATCTCTTACAATGTTATATTGTTGTTTTATTTCTTTTAGCAGGACAACTAGTACGCCTCATAAAATTAAAACCTCCGAAAATGTTTGAAAATATTCTACCCTAAAAGAGGAAGAAAAGAAAAAACTCCTTAATTTATATTTTTCATTCAATGTTTGAGTCTACATGAACGAATTTTTTCTTTTGAGTTAGAAAGCTCAATTTTTAATTTTGTTGCTGTACATGAATCATAGAATAATAAATGAAATTGTTTGTGTGAAAAATAACTGCAGGGGAAGGCGAATCTTTTCTTAAATTCACGTTAATCAATATTTGATTGAGCTGAATTTATATTTTTACTTGTTCATCATTATTTTCTACTTATTCAATCATAAAGGGTTTAAATCTAATAGATTTTTACTCTTTAAATATTGCACCCAAAATCGATTTGTCTTTTAAAAACTAAATTGATCTTAAACAACAGGAGTTAGACTTTAAAACACATTAGGGAACACAAAGAAGAATTTTAGAAAAATTTACTTCTGCTTTTCCGCGTGTCAAGCTTTCGTGCTTCGATTTTGGGAGCGTCCTATTAAATTACGAGCAGCATACTCCATGCAAAATAACGCAAAATGAAGCTACGAGGATAATATTTCTTCCAAATCGAGGAAAAAGTGATTTCTTTTTCCACCGTCGGGGCGAAGACATGTCTCAAATTTCTCCTTGGAGTAGATGCATTTTCGCGTGTCTTTTCCTATATTCTTCCTATAAACTTTTATATTTGCTTTCTCTTTTTCTTGATAAAAATTTATCATGTTTCGTGACTGAATTTGCATGCGTTCTTCTGAAAAGCATTTCGTATCGAATGAAATTTCCAATTTCGCTCGAAAAAAAAGTAAATATTTAGTGATTTTGCTTTATTTTTTATTTGCTCTAATTTCGCTTTTTTCGTGATGGTAAGTGGCTGGAAGAAGCTTTGATTTAAATTTAATAATACAGTTTCCGTATTTGAAAATATTATGTTTCTCTGAAAATAAGAAAGTAAAAGCTCTGTCTATCTCTTAAAAAAGAGAAAAGTAGATTTGAATGTCCTATGGAAGGAAAAATATAAATTACAAATTCTTTGAGAGTTTAAGAGTTAATTTTAAAAATTTCTTTTAAGCAAAACGTGATACCGTACTTTCAAATTATATATTCTCCTGAGATTTCATACCCCACTGTCAAGCCTAACAATATGTGGCTGTGTATTCTAAGCTATGTTTTTAGTTTAAAATTAAATGTTCCGTCTACAAAGTTATTGTATGTAGTATAATAGTTATGCATACTTGATTTTTAACTAATTCATCACGTTTATACTTTGCTAAATATCTGATAATCATGCAGCCAACACATTTATTAAACGAAATGTATTTCAAGTAGGATTTTTACAAAATGCAAATTGCAACGAAATGTTTGTTTGTTGTTGCTTTTTTTTTTCCTTTTTTAATCTTTACACTATAAACACACACAAATAATTATTTATTTATACATGCAATGTACTTGTTAATATTCGTTTAAATTGATTCATGACTTAAAAGTGAATTTATGTATTAAAATATTACGACAACTCTAAAAATCAAACAATTGATGAATCCCGCACTAGGTAAACATTTCACGCCATATTTCGTTCCTTGCAATGTCTCTTCTCTGAAGCTATGTGTTGCCACCAGTAATATTTTTGTTGGTTGTGGTCAAGAAGTCTAGTTAATCAGACAAATTTCAAGAGTCTAGACTACTGGGGAACTGTTTGGGAGCACTTATTGCCACAAATTAAAATAAAATAATAATAATAATAAATCAATTAAAAAGGATGTGGGTCTTTCTTTGGTACTTATTTCTCTGGAAAGGAAAGACAAAAAAAAAATACTGTACCGTTATTTTCTTTTTTCTTTTTTTTTTCGCATAATAGTAATTGAATAAATTGTTTTATTATGTATTTTACTTAACTTGCATTTTGTTTTACTTAAAATTACAATAAACCATTCATAATTTCCATAATATCGATGCTCAACAACACACATTTCTGGATATTTTAAGAATTAGACGGGGGAGGGCATAGGTTTCAGTCAACCTCTAGAGCTAAGCGATTAGCCCAAAAGGATTGGGAACCACTGGTTTACAGTAAACTGTAATACTGTTTTTCAAAAAGTATTTAAATGCTGTCCAGCGCATTTACTATACTCTAAACGTAAAAAAATATTTGATTTAAATAAGTATAATGTTAATATGTATTTGGAAAGTAACTTACCGCCATAGTCTGGAGGTACAACTATAATTAACTGCACAGTAAAATTTTCAAACTGTTTAAAACGAGTATTTCAGTTCATATTTATGTACGAATATAAAATGTCATCAATTTCTTGTTACTCATTCATTTTTATTACCATCATTAGAACAAAAAAATTGTATCATTTCTTACCATCTAAAAGTCATATTGAGTCGAATTCTTGACATTTTTTGACGGTTTGTTCGTTAAAAGGAAATGTTATCTTTTCAGTATTTTTTGTTCATTTGCACTGCACTTTGCATTAACAACCTCATTTAGAGAATTCAGTTTAAGAAAACATAAGTACCATAGTTGAACAATGGGAATTATTTATGTGGCATAAATACGTATCTAAGAAAAGGTATCCAACAACTTGACTTTATACAATATAATGGGAACATATAGTTAAAAAGGGAATGGAAAAAATAATAGAAAGAAAAAAACATTTGTTTTGAATATTAGATTTTAGACTCAAATATTATAATTTTTAAATTTAAATTCACAGTTTTGACGGAAAAAAGCCAAAAATAAACTAATAGGTGAAAATCCAAGGAACTATTCAAGAAGACGGAAAGAAAGAAGAGAAAACACTGGAATATAAGTACCACTGCATCTGAGGCCCACATTGCTCTGAAAACCTCTCTCTAGAGAAAAGTGAATGAGGATGAAGGAAAATTAGCTTTGTTCTGGAAGCATACGTTACACAAATTGTTAGAAAAATATAAAACAGTTTTTCGAAAAGAGTTGGTGTCACACCTGATACATCTTAATGCATTAGAATGCCACTCCCGTTGATGATAAAAAAGCAAAAATAAAGAAAATGAAAAAGACAGTCACACGATCTGATGAGTATGAACAGTATACTTAACTTTAGTTGAAACTGTGGAGGATTGACCCACCCTCCCTTTTTTCATATTTAAAGAGTTATTTAACTGATGAGTATCATATAGTAACATAGTATCAAGTAGAATCAAAGAGCAATCGTGTAAAAAAGTAATTTTTCTTGTTGCAAGTTCATCTCTCCTGTGCTATTCGTCATTAACGTAAACGAAATTAAATCCAATTATTTATGTACTTAGAAAAGTACACTTAAATCTTGCATTTTTGCTTTCACTTCAAAAAGTAATGTTTTTTTTTATTATTGTTTTGTAAAAATGGCTCTTTTGGGAGGTTTGGGCCACTTCAACTCTGGAAGGTTTGACCAATCCAAATCTTTTTATTTGGTATTATTTGGTGGTGTAACAATTTGTAAGCAGTGTATAACATTTAAAATTTGTTTTAAAAATAAAGGTCTTTAATTCAAATGAAAGAAGATTTTTCCTCTAAACTTACAATCATTCTCTCAATACTCATCTGAAGAACTATCTGTCAATGCATTGTTCTTTTAAAACTAAACTTAACTGAAAATTATTTTTATCATTTGTTAGCAAATTTTTTAAGGTACTAATCCCATCATTACTTTCCGCAATTATTTGCTAAATTTATAATTTTATTGTAACTTAAGTATTGTAAATTTTATTTTATAACAGGAAAATTAATAAAATAATTATCTAGAAAATACAAATGTGGTAGACATTTTACCGAATCAAGTATTTTCTCTGAAACCGTTTTAAAATAAATGATATTAAGGTCCCTCATTCAATGTTCAGTAGAGGCACATGAAGAGCTGCATTGGAAATGAAATTTGACGCTAGCATTTACAACAGTAGGGTCAGGTAGGGGAAAGTGGGGCTGAAATCAAGCTTTTTTTAAAAAACGGCTCCAAAACATGATTAAATTAATTTTAAGGAAACTTTTGATGCATTTTATATACATTGGATTCATATAGATTAAGTATAATGCCAAACATTTTATTTTGTTAGATTGCTTGTCTCTCAGTGGTACATTTAAAACATCATGTGTTGATAGCCCCACTTTCCCCCATGGTGGGGGAAAGTAGGTCTAGTACAGAAATTAGTGAAGATTTAAACAAAAATGTGTAAATAATGATTTTGAAGTAAGCATACAATGAAATTAAAATACCTTAACATCATTTAAAGCTACAAATGCGCTAAAAATGTTTTTTATTTGTCATTTAACGAATAAAAACAACGTCATCAGTTCTATTAATTTTGCTATCATTCACAATACTGAAACATTATAGCACTACCTGCAACTTTCTATTATGTTCGAAAACGCGCTAAATGTCGCCAAGCTTGTCGACTTTTACTGATTTCTCGCAAAATTTCGCGACAAAATAAGTTGTCAAATGTGATGCTAAACTGGCGATATCTTGTCGATTTCTCGCCAAGCCCATTGACACCCATGTTAAACCAATGGCAAAGGAGGGAAAACAGCAAGAAAATGAGTTTTTGCATGTAAATTAGCAAAACAAAGGCCATTTTAACAAGATAACAAAAAATAAGCACATAAAATCATAAAAATAGTACCAATTCTCTAATTATGTAACGTCATTGTAAACTTTTATGAAAGTTCAGCCATAAACCCACTTTACCCCACCTCAGAAAACCAGTCGTAATAAATAGTATTTTAAACTTTGTTTTTACATCTTTATGTGGGGATGATCCTTAGATTTTCTACTACAAGTCTATAGCAAAATTAATATCATTTTCCAATGAATAATGCTTCTAGAGGAAAGTTCATAAACAGCTAATTCTTGCATATCTCATACAACGACCATAAAAAAAGTTTCATAAACATTCAACTTGCTTAGAGTGTTCTAAAACTAACATAAAAGTATTTGCTATGATCTCAATTTATGTCTAAAAATATAATTAACAAAATATTTTAATTAGAAAAGAGAAAATGGGTGTTTTTCAATATAGCCCCACTTTCCCCATAGACCCACATTCCCCCACCTGACCCTAATAGCACTAGTAGACAGTTGGGTAACATCACAGTTGCAGTAGTTTTGACAGGTTTTTATGTCATGTAAAAAATAAACTGGGGAGTTTGCTATTAATAAAACTTAACTAAAACCAGAAACTTCACCGCATTTTTTCCAAACAGTTTGCAAATAAATGAAGATTTGCTGAAGAATGTGTTTATAATGAGTTGTTTACGACTATAAGCTGCTAACGATGATCTCAAATGAACAAATTTTATGACATTTTCAGAATGTTCATTTTATGCTCATTTCTACAGAAGAGAAGCAGGCTTCCTCATTTTTTTCGTGATATCTGCATCTTTTAAGTTGGTTAAAAATTGCTTTTATTTTAATGAACTAGTTGCTCTATAACAAATTTCAGTCATGGCTAATGGTATATTACATAGTGACTTAAGGTACAATGCCACATTACATAGTGCTACAATAGCAACATAAGATACTGTCATAAAATAATAGAATTAAGTAAATAGGAATTCAAAATTAATTTATAAAATGAATGTCAAGGTGAATTACTACCGTCTATATATGACTCATTTGTCATGTATAAATAAATTGGAGTACGATTTTAGACAATTCTTCTTAGTCTACAAATAATAATAATCTTACTTTAAGTTATATATATTTTTTTACTTTCTGTTTTCAATTTTTAGGATTTGGATCACGAAATCATTTACATTTTAAAAAGTTATGCAAATGTGTGAATATATATATATATATATATATATATATATATATATATATATATATATATATATATATAGTTTTTTTTGTAACTTAAAAGAGGTGAAAAATTTTATTTCCGGCGAAAACATGTTTGAAGAGATTTTTTCCTAAACAATGGCTGTAAAAATAAATGTTCTATATTTATTTTCAAAATTGTGAATAAGAGTTTTTGTAAGTTGTTCAAAAACATTTTTCGATTACCCTTACTTCTGTAAAAGACTTAGAAAACTGCTGCAGAAAAAGTATAAAAGCAATCACATGAGAAAAATTTAATATAAAAACCTTTCTTTGGTACACAGCGTAGTCAAACAAATAAAAATCAAGATAGCCTCCAACTTAATTTGTAGATTAAGTTTTTTCAGTTCCTGTGTGTAGAAAAATACTTAAGACCAGGGACTTTTTTTAAATTGAATTTATCCTACTGGGTTAAGCTAATTTAAAAATCCAATACTAGTTTTTTTCTTTTATCCAAGGAGAGTCAAATATTTAATCTTACCTTTAAACAGTAATTGCTTTTGGGTCTGATGTCTTTATTAAAGTCATTAAATAGCTATCTTTTAAAGCCAAGCGTTTGAAAAACAGCAACGTAAGATAAAAGTATACGTAAAATAAGTTGTAGAGAGATTCTAATTTAACGTTAAATTGGACATTCTAACAAAACCGTGCATACACATACATGTGAAGCTGTTTTGGAATGTTATCATTTTTCTGTTTAATGTATTTTTAAGCAGCATCTTAATGTGATAATTATTGTGAGAGCTAGAAAACACTAGACCATCTTGCTGACTGCAGCATCATGAATATTAAAGGAGTCAAAACAAATGTTATTATTATTATTATTATTATTATTATTATTATTATTATTATTATTATTATTATTGATATTATTATTATTATTATTATTATTATACCTATTAGTTAAAGATTGCACATGAAGCTTGTCTCAAATGAATTTTCGATTTTTAAGCTTATCTGCCAAAAAACCATGGATAATATTAGAATCATTTCCTTAACAGAATGTACTACACTGCAAATTCTCTGTGCACATTGGGAACAAGTTTGGAACCGTTTAACTCAGAGAATGTGTTCCATTTGCCCTGAAATGCATACCGAATATGCTCTCTTAGAAAGAAAGATGACTAAAAAATGCTCCAAATCAATTTCGAATGCGTTCCATTCAGAATGTTTGCTAAACTTTAACTTCGGGTCACTTTTAGGAACATATTGTGGGCTTATTTGAGCTTATGTGGGCAGCTTTCCTTTACTACCAGTCGATGAAACTACATAATACCATTAGAAATTTTCTCGCAATGAACTACTGCCGGCTGTTTTCGCAATTGCTTTACAAAATAACTGGCCTGGTCGAAAACTGCGTTTTTCGACAGCAGAGGCGTTTGACAGCTGACAGTCGAGTTTGCTGTAAATTTAACAGTTAAAACGAAAAATATTACCAAAATTGCGTTTTTTCACTGAGATTGAATGATATACTTCTGCATCAAGGTTGGTTATTAAATGTTAAAGTCTAATAATCTTAAGAACTTACTACAGTTTCTGAATACTATAGACGGGTTGCTGCTATATAATATGCACCTTGCAAAGGTTTAACCCTACACTGCATAGCTTTGCCAGTTGGATACATGGACTATTTTTCCTTATGGAATAAGTCAAGCACAAAAAGCAAGTATTAGGTATATTTAAAGAAAATATAACCAGCTATCCTCAAAATCATTTTTTTAATGTGTTCCAATGTTTTTTTATTACACTAAAAACATATATATGTCTTTCAAAGAACAAAAAATCATGCAGTATAGGGTTGACTTTAATTCTCTGAAAAAGCTATATTTTCGTACCGCGAATTAGTTGTACTAAAAAATGTTTTATAGCACACATCAACAAAAGTGGGCTTTAACTTATGAATACCATCCTCCGCTTTGTATATTTATAATGCAACAAACAATCAAACAACCCAAACCAAAACAGCAAAAGCAATCTGTTATGAAGTTTCTCGATGCTAACGACCACGAAGCTTTTGAGAATTAATTCATATATCCCGCGATATCCCTTGAAACTTTTAATCATGCCACTTTTACCTTCCTCCCGTAATTGAATAACGGTCCACCTCTCTTCTCAAATGAAATCCCGTATTTTATAACACGCGCTCCCGGCCATCATCATTTTTATGACTCTTGAATCTCCGGCATTTATGCATGATTTTATCTAATATTTGTTTACAGCCCCTGTTATCCTCTAATCGATTCTGCCAGATGCTAACTGAGTGGAATATTTTGCGAGCCCGGGTTTATGATAACCCCGTTTTAAGGAGGAAAAGACTCCGTTTACGATCCATAAATTGTTCTCTACTGCAAAACTGGGGTGTTTACGAGCCGGCCACTACCACCTCCGGTGACCGTCGAAGTTTTGGGCTCCGAAGAGGGGGTTGAAGTGGCATGAAATCTGCACATTCTCTTCTGAAGACTTTATTGTATAGAATCTGGCTTTAGCAGTAGAAAAAGGGGTTCACTTTTGGCTTAGCATTGTTTTTTTTTATTTATTTATTGTTTTTATTCTTAGCTTTTTATTTTTAAGACAATTGGGTTTTTCAACCTACTTCACCTTAAATGTTTTAAAAATAAATACAGTAAAAAAAAAAAAAAAGCAAATAGAAGCAAAAACTTGAAAAAAAAAAAACACTACGGATTATTTTACTTTAAATAAAATAATATCAAAAAATAAAATGTATGGGGTGAAATGTTTGTCCCCTTAAAATAATTTAACAATGGAATAATTCGATTTAAAAAACACTTTTTTTTGTACAAAAAATAATCGGCTAGGAGAGATTATTTCATGCTTTGCTTGAAAAATTAATTACTTAACTTTAAAAGTGAAATACATAAATGGTTAAATAAATAAATAAGAATAACATTGCTGCCTACTTAAAAAATATAAAACTGAAACTGAAAGCAAGTTACGTCATAGAATTATATTTGAAAGAGCTTTTAAATTAAAATTAGAGGATTTTTTCTTTGTAATTTTTCTTGATTTTGTCTCCTGCAATTGTATGTTTAAATTTCCATATTGCTAAATTAAATAAGTACTTAAGAGAAAAATCATAAAAAAAATAAAATTAACTTTAAAATTATGCCTAACATTTTGATAAAAAAACATGATATCAATTCTAGGTCATTAAATTTTTTATGTATGAATTTTACAAATACGTGCATTTGATAAAGCGATATTTATAATATAATAAACTGATATTTTTGAAATACTAATATGCAAACTCATTGTTAGAACATTGATCTAAACATATGAAATTGACTTTGATGTGCGGAGGATAAGGCTGGTTCAGTTCTAGTCGGAACTATTTGTTAAAATATGTTCATCTGATTAACTTCATTTTATTCACGCTAAATTTACCCAACAACTGTTTTTAACAGAAGCTTAGCAAAAGCAAACAAACGAACTTTTAGCATAAAACTTTTAACATAAATTATAAAGTTTTTCTCCGATTTTTTTTTAAATATAAAGCTTCGTTTAGCATATGCGATCATTGTCACTGATTTTGGCTTTTCTTGAGCGAAATAGTTTTAGAGCAGCAAATTTTATTTCATAACGCAGTCCTCTCACACTTACGATAAAAAGTTTCACAGTTTGAGAAATGCTTTCGCGTGACTAGATTTCTTCCAAGACTCGAAAACAGAAATTTTAAGAACCGAATTCTTCTTGAGATACGGCGAAGAATTTATGACAAAGAGTAATGCACATAAATACTTATCAAAATTTAAAATAAAAGAAAGATACGAATAACGCATTTTAAAAAGAGCAGGCAAGCGATATATCAGTCACTCAAGCAATGTTTCTAAAATTGTTTTTAAAAAGTATTTTGCATAATGGTGAACACAATTTTAAAATATGAAACCAGCGAATTAAAACGAATGAGGTGATTATTAATTTAAGTTAAATGCCACAAATAGCTGCGTTTTTCATTATACGTCACTTTTACTGCAAATGTTTATGTTACGTGAATATCACATTTATTTTTAAAGTAATATAAACAACTGTGATAGACAAGGTGCGCAGGTGCTTGGGCTAACTTTCCCTTTTACCTTATTTTCGATGAAAGAAGTTTGGTCAAAGTTTGCCAAATAAAAGAAAGAAATAATTAAATGAAATTAAAAAAAAAATAAAAGTAAGGCTTTGATATGGAGAAAATATATGTTTGTAGGTCTACCTACCCCTCCCCTCCCCCCCCCCCAATGCAAGCGAAAAATACTCTTTTTTTTTTTTGGAAGTTCTCAAAGAAGCATCCTTCCCATTGGAGTAAGTTAGAGTAAGTGGAACCCCTTTTCTGAATTGTTCTTTTTTAAAGCTTTCGCACAAACTTTTTGAAACGAATATAATAAATTTCTTGACTTTTTTTTTCCTGGAACATTATTAATAATCAAAAATTCAACCGTATTTTCTAAAACAATACATTTTTTTTTCCAGCGATTAATAAAAATAAAAAACACTAAAATTCACACGAGTGTTCCACCTAATCCATACTAAATATTAAGTGAGCGATCTACCCTTTATTTAAACTTAAAGCCAGTTAATATATATACAAAAGAGGCCGGGAACATTAAGCTACATTTCATTCTGAGACGCATGAAAAAGGAAAATGGAAACGAATCTTGCGAGATCAAGCAATGCAAATAATCACCTCTGACGTCATTTTCTATCGTTCATTTTCTTTCCGTAGCATATATTCCAAGGCTAAAAAAATTTTAACACATTAAAATTAATTGCACTCTAAGTTGGTATCAATCGAAGGAAACGCTGACCTTTAAAAACCGCTCAACATCCCCGTTGTCACCTGTGCGACGACATGCATGGTCTGCATTTTGAGCACTTGCTGTAAGTTTTTCAATTATTGGTAAATCATATTCGGAAACTTTTGTCCTTGCTTTCTTAACACTCTTACTAACTGTAGGAAATATGTTATTATTTTCTGCCAGTCAAAGTGGAACACGACACGTATTCGAGGTCCGAAAAAGTAATGTCGGTTTTTTTTTTTTTTTTTTCAACTCAACGATGTAATTATTCTCGTTGTCAAGTGCCCTTTTGCGACCTAGTAGTAAATTTAAAATCCCAGACAGACAAAAAAAAAATTGATGTTTGGAACAAAAAATCGAAAATGGAATCTTGGATACAACCCAATTTTCAAGTTTTTATGTGATGCAAAGTGTTTTAGCAATCGGAAGAAGGGGGAACCCGATTGCTTCACTCATAATACTCACCTGACATTGCGCCATCTGACTTCTCTATATAGCAATCTATATATGAAAAAAACCTTGAAAATTTGCCTTGTATTCAATATGCCATTGCAGGATATTTTGCTCCAAAAGCATTTTTTTAATCTACCCAGGGTTTAAAATATACCACTAGATGAGAAAAGGCCCTTCATTAGGAGGATAATTACATCGTTGATTTAAAATGAAAACTTTTAATAACTGATTCGTTTGAATAAAAACGACATTAATTTCCGGTCCCCTAATAACTAAGCTTTTTCTCTAGTGGATGGGTCATATTGTACAGCCTGTTTTGTAAAAAAAACATTTCGAATCGCCATGTACATATACATACATTAATTTTCGTTTATGCGCCATTGCTTATTATTTTTATACTTGTTCAACAATAAACTTTAGTAACCATATACTCAAAAAGCATGCACCTTTAAAGAACGCGATAGATGTGGGAATTTTCTCTGCGTGTTTATGTCAATATTTTTTGTAGGCCTTAAAAACGATCTTTCTGTGCAGTATTTGATGGCTCATTTTATTTTTTCCGGAGTCTTTAAAATTCCATTATGCCCAAACAGCTCATGATTTATTCATATTCGTGAAAGATATTTGAATTTTAATGCTGAAATTTCCCGAAAAAAAGTAATGTAGATTGATATGTGGAGGCATGGTGCGCAGCGTTTTTGAGCAAAATCGCGAGAGAACGGTCCATAAAACTAAACACAAACCTTTTTCCTAGATTTTAATAAATAAGATATGACATTTTATGCAAATGCTGCCTTGTTCAACTTGTTCGTGGATGGAAATTTTGATAAATAAAATTAATGTTTTGTTATAAAAATAATGGCGCAGTTAGGCAAGTAAAAAAAATCAAATTTAGGATTTTGAATTAATATTGGTAGAGAATATTTTGAATAAAAATTATTTATAAACATCAGTATAAATGAATTTCGCATTACATAGACTTTTATATCCTAGGTAAAAAACTCCGTGTTTTCTGCTTTGGAAATATTTCTCAGTTTCATTCCAAGTTAGCTTCCTTTGTAATGTCCTTCACAATAAAGGAATTATTAAAAAATCAGTAGCGATGTGGCCACAGTTGTCTTTGTTTGGAGTTTGTTTTTAAAAACCACAAAAGTGGGAAACGTATTTGAGATATTCGTATGAAAAGTCGTCTTAGTAATATTTATTTCCTCTTACTTATCAAATTTGATTTTTCTTTAATTTATTACTAACACTAACAGCCACGGCTTAGCCTAGTACAAATATAGCGAAAGTTACTATTAAAAAATCAGAATTTTGATCGAAACTCATTTACTTCCAAAATATTTATTTATTTATTTATTTATTTATTTATTTAAAGTATTGCGCACTACAGAAAAATCCAATTACAGTGGCAAGTAAACCAAGTACATATAAAACAAATTATACATTAAAAATATTGAAACATATAGACTTAAAACAATTAAAAGGCAGGTTTAAAATAACTGAGACACGACAAGGAGTTAAAATTTTGTAAAAATTAAAAAGACAACAAACGAATTAAAACAAATTACACATTTAAAATTTTTAAACAAATAGACTTAAAATTATTAAAAGACATATTAAAAATATCCAAAACGCGACAATGAGAGTTAAAAAGTTTGTAAAATTTAAAAAGGCAAAAATTATCAACGTAATTAAACTTTGTAAAAATATTTGTAAAACACAGATGACTCCTAAGAGTTCTATTTGGAACAGCAAAATGGATAGAATTAATAATATCTGAGCAGTCAATTAGATTGTTAAGTGCTTTATAAAAAAAAAGAAGACACAAAAGTTCACGGCGTGACTTAAGGTTTGGAACATGATAAATATTGCATAAATTAGAGTATGAATACGTCAAAAAATCATGGTTTTTGGGTTCTGTAACACAAATAAAAAATAAATTTTGGGTTTAATTTTTCCCAAAATTTTTAAATTTTTTT